>OU342573.1:0-2500 GCA_910589295.1 Noctua janthe | reverse complement strand
GTTAGGTTAGGTTAGGTTAGGTTAGGTTAGGTTAGGTTAGGTTAGGTTAGGTTAGGTTAGGTTAGGTTAGGTTAGGTTAGGTTAGGTTAGGTTAGGTTAGGTTAGGTTAGGTTAGGTTAGGTTAGGTTAGGTTAGGTTAGGTTAGGTTAGGTTAGGTTAGGTTAGGTTAGGTTAGGTTAGGTTAGGTTAGGTTAGGTTAGGTTAGGTTAGGTTAGGTTAGGTTAGGTTAGGTTAGGTTAGGTTAGGTTAGGTTAGGTTAGGTTAGGTTAGGTTAGGTTAGGTTAGGTTAGGTTAGGTTAGGTTAGGTTAGGTTAGGTTAGGTTAGGTTAGGTTAGGTTAGGTTAGGTTAGGTTAGGTTAGGTTAGGTTAGGTTAGGTTAGGTTAGGTTAGGTTAGGTTAGGTTAGGTTAGGTTAGGTTAGGTTAGGTTAGGTTAGGTTAGGTTAGGTTAGGTTAGGTAGGTTAGGTTAGGTTAGGTTAGGTTAGGTTAGGTTAGGTTAGGTTAGGTTAGGTTAGGTTAGGTTAGGTTAGGTTAGGTTAGGTTAGGTTAGGTTAGGTTAGGTTAGGTTAGGTTAGGTTAGGTTAGGTTAGGTTAGGTTAGGTTAGGTTAGGTTAGGTTAGGTTAGGTTAGGTTAGGTTAGGTTAGGTTAGGTTAGGTTAGGTTAGGTTAGGTTAGGTTAGGTTAGGTTAGGTTAGGTTAGGTTAGGTTAGGTTAGGTTAGGTTAGGTTAGGTTAGGTTAGGTTAGGTTAGGTTAGGTTAGGTTAGGTTAGGTTAGGTTAGGTTAGGTTAGGTTAGGTTAGGTTAGGTTAGGTTAGGTTAGGTTAGGTTAGGTTAGGTTAGGTTAGGTTAGGTTAGGTTAGGTTAGGTTAGGTTAGGTTAGGTTAGGTTAGGTTAGGTTAGGTTAGGTTAGGTTAGGTTAGGTTAGGTTAGGTTAGGTTAGGTTAGGTTAGGTTAGGTTAGGTTAGGTTAGGTTAGGTTAGGTTAGGTTAGGTTAGGTTAGGTTAGGTTAGGTTAGGTTAGGTTAGGTTAGGTTAGGTTAGGTTAGGTTAGGTTAGGTTAGGTTAGGTTAGGTTAGGTTAGGTTAGGTTAGGTTAGGTTAGGTTAGGTTAGGTTAGGTTAGGTTAGGTTAGGTTAGGTTAGGTTAGGTTAGGTTAGGTTAGGTTAGGTTAGGTTAGGTTAGGTTAGGTTAGGTTAGGTTAGGTTAGGTTAGGTTAGGTTAGGTTAGGTTAGGTTAGGTTAGGTTAGGTTAGGTTAGGTTAGGTTAGGTTAGGTTAGGTTAGGTTAGGTTAGGTTAGGTTAGGTTAGGTTAGGTTAGGTTAGGTTAGGTTAGGTTAGGTTAGGTTAGGTTAGGTTAGGTTAGGTTAGGTTAGGTTAGGTTAGGTTAGGTTAGGTTAGGTTAGGTTAGGTTAGGTTAGGTTAGGTTAGGTTAGGTTAGGTTAGGTTAGGTTAGGTTAGGTTAGGTTAGGTTAGGTTAGGTTAGGTTAGGTTAGGTTAGGTTAGGTTAGGTTAGGTTAGGTTAGGTTAGGTTAGGTTAGGTTAGGTTAGGTTAGGTTAGGTTAGGTTAGGTTAGGTTAGGTTAGGTTAGGTTAGGTTAGGTTAGGTTAGGTTAGGTTAGGTTAGGTTAGGTTAGGTTAGGTTAGGTTAGGTTAGGTTAGGTTAGGTTAGGTTAGGTTAGGTTAGGTTAGGTTAGGTTAGGTTAGGTTAGGTTAGGTTAGGTTAGGTTAGGTTAGGTTAGGTTAGGTTAGGTTAGGTTAGGTTAGGTTAGGTTAGGTTAGGTTAGGTTAGGTTAGGTTAGGTTAGGTTAGGTTAGGTTAGGTTAGGTTAGGTTAGGTTAGGTTAGGTTAGGTTAGGTTAGGTTAGGTTAGGTTAGGTTAGGTTAGGTTAGGTTAGGTTAGGTTAGGTTAGGTTAGGTTAGGTTAGGTTAGGTTAGGTTAGGTTAGGTTAGGTTAGGTTAGGTTAGGTTAGGTTAGGTTAGGTTAGGTTAGGTTAGGTTAGGTTAGGTTAGGTTAGGTTAGGTTAGGTTAGGTTAGGTTAGGTTAGGTTAGGTTAGGTTAGGTTAGGTTAGGTTAGGTTAGGTTAGGTTAGGTTAGGTTAGGTTAGGTTAGGTTAGGTTAGGTTAGGTTAGGTTAGGTTAGGTTAGGTTAGGTTAGGTTAGGTTAGGTTAGGTTAGGTTAGGTTAGGTTAGGTTAGGTTAGGTTAGGTTAGGTTAGGTTAGGTTAGGTTAGGTTAGGTTAGGTTAGGTTAGGTTAGGTTAGGTTAGGTTAGGTTAGGTTAGGTTAGGTTAGGTTAGGTTAGGTTAGGTTAGGTTAGGTTAGGTTAGGTTAGGTTAGGTTAGGTTAGGTTAGGTTAGGTTAGGTTAGGTTAGGTTAGGTTAGGTTAGGTTAGGTTAGGTTAGGTTAGGTTAGGTTAGGTTAGGTTAGGTTAGGTTAGGTTAGGTTAGGTTAGGTTAGGTTAGGTTAGGTTAGGTTAGGTTAGGTTAGGTTAGGTTAGGTTAGGTTAGG